>WPDH01000606.1:0-25482 GCA_019137255.1 Corinectria fuckeliana | reverse complement strand
AAAAGATATAAGTTTTTATTTAATTTTATAGTTTTTCTTATATCTATATAAAATAAAAGTACTTTTTACCTTTTAGGTTTATAAAGTATAAATAAATAAATAAATAAATAAGACTATAATAAAGCTATAATACTTATAGCTAGAAAAAAAAATATTAATAAATTTAAAAAAAAAATATATTAGTAATATATTTAAAACCTAAAGCTAATATAAGCTTAATAAAAAGCCTAAGAGAAAAGCTACTTATAAAGGTATTAAAAAAAGAAGAAAGAAAAAAAAATATTATAATTTAAAAAAAGAGACTAAATAATAAATAATAAAAATTTATATAACTACTAACAGCTACTAATAGCTATTAAGTATTAGGTTTATACTAGCTTTTAGCTATTAATAACTATACTACTAGCTAACTTACTAATAGCTAGCTAACTTACTAACAGCTAGTTTTACCTACTTAAAATTTTAAGCTCTTAGCTATAACTATAAAGTAACTTAAACACACTTAGCTAGTATAATTCTAATACTTAACTACTTTACTCTTATAGTAGATTAAGTGCTTAACACTTAGTTAACTATTTCTCTTTTTTTTACTTTTTTTTTACTTTTTTTATTCTTTTTTTCTCTCTTTTTAAATTTTTTTTTTAGCTTTTTAGAAAATAAGATAACTCTAGTTTTAGTAAAAAAACTATTTACTTATATATAGTAATAGTATAAGAGGCTTAATCTAGGCTTATTATATAAAGAATATAGGTTTTTATTTAATTTTATAGTTTTTCTTATATTTATATAAAATAAAAGCACTATTTATTTTTTAAGTTTATAAAGTATAAATAAATAAATAAATAAATAAATATTTAAAGTTAAAGTGTAGTATATAAGGTGATTTTTTAAAACACTCTTATAATAAAAGTTATAATCTTTTTATAAAAAATAAAAGGTAAGCTTTAGCTTATATTTAAATAAAAATACAACTTTTTACCTTTTAAGCTATTTATCTTATTTAACTATATATTCTAAAAGTACTCTTATTATAATTAAAGTTAAATAAGTAATAAAGTGGCGAAAAAAAGGTTAGAAATAAGAGCTGGTTAGAAAATATAGTGGGGACTTAATACTATTATGCTTATAATAAGGGTAGTCCCATGTTGCAACATATCTTGTTAAACCGCTGCCTTAATCCTTCCTAGTTGAAACAACAACAACGTACCTAGTCCCACGTTGCACCACCTTTCTCAATGGCGACACTCGATTTATTCCGATCCCTCCGGGCGCCTTATCCTGACCAAGGACCTGGCTTTTGGGGCGAACAAACATCGACTCTCAACTTTTGCGAAGAGGTGAGTCGAGGGACTGCCTAATTCCCTTGTATGGAACACAACTAACGTGCCAAGGACTACGCGTTGTCATTCTATTGTGCCGAGCTTTGTAATGTGAGGGCATTGGATCTCCCCGGCTCACCAACATGTGCTAACAGCATCCTAGACAATAACAAATGCGCTTTTTCTATGGCTTGGAGTCAAGGGCATTCGTAATTGCATCAAAAATTCGCACCCAGGCATCTTCCTGGTTGCATATGTTGGATACATCGTGGTGGGATTGGGGTCCATCTCATTTCACGCGACTCTCAAGTGTAGGCTAATCCCAGCGGCGGAGCTGCTAACGAAATGGATGCAATCAATGACTCACATGCAAGCTCAGATCCAATGCAACTTATCGACGAACTTTCCATGATCTACACTACTTGTCTCATGATGTATGCGAGCTTTTCGTTTTCAAGATCTAGAGCTTTTTCGATCACGCTGGGAACTAGCCTGCTTAGCCTCGCTACGTTCATCACGGTTGGTCTCACCAAAGTGAAAGCTGCAGAGTGGCGCTGACGACAGGTACAGTTGTACTACCACTTGACTAAGGACCCGATCTTCCACCAGACCGCCTATGGCATTCTCACGGCTCTCGTTGTGTTTCGGAGCATGTGGGTAATGGAAACGCAACTTCGACCAGCACTGGCTGCGCGGGGTGCGGAGAAGTCACGCGAACTGCTCAAGACGATGTGGGAAATGGTTATCATTGGTGAGTCGAGAAGTCTTTCCCACCATGCCAGGCCGATGAGTAGATGCTGACGGAAAGGTGAAGGGCTCCTGGTCTTCTTAGGCGGATACCTCTTGTGGACGCTGGACAACGAGTTCTGCCCGCAAGTCACAGGATTGCGGCGCACTATCGGCCTTCCCTGGGCTGTGTTGCTTGAGGGCCACGCTTGGTGGCATTTGATGACGGGCCTCGGTAAGTTTCTACGACGGCGGGAGAGGGTGTTCAAGAGAGTACCCGGCTAACTAGGCTAACAGGAGGTAATGCGACTTTTTGATCTGCTACGACTTGTGTGACAAATGGGCTAACCATATCTTCCACACCAATAGCGTACTACTACATCACTTGGGGCATTTGGCTTCGCCGCTGCTTGTCTGGCGAAGACAGCGAGTTCGCGCTGCATTGGCCACGTTTGTGGACGTCAATCCCCGAAGTTCGTCGCGTCCAGAAGCAGGGCGTTAAGCAACAGTGACCAGAGCAACTGTGGGCAATGGCGAGCGGGTGGAGCTGCGACGTGCAAACCGGAACGACCGGATGTGGCTCTGCACGTGAATGCAAGCCTTCCTTCTGGTCCTATTCCTGCTCGTCCTGCTCTCGCGCGGGACACCCGAATGCATTCAGAACGAACCTGTTTTAGTGCTCACCAAAGTCGATAGGTATCTCTCACAGGCCAGCGCCTGGTCGCGCCCGTTGGGCGAGATTTGTGGAGGTCGTACTGTCGTTGTGGATGTAGCGTTGGGTTCGATCGGTGTACGGGAGTTGATAGATAGATGATGTGGGGTGCTAGACTGAGATGGAGTCGGGTGAAAACAGAGGTGCTTGGTCGAGACACTACTTCATTGATACTTTTGATATTGAAAGAGAAGACCGGTCAATTCTTCTTGAACTGCCATGTGGACGTGGCTTGCCTGTGGCGGCTCTAGAGATAGCTTATCGGGCTGCTAGGGATATGTACATACCACCATACTATGTATGTACTCAGGGATGCGATAACTTACTCATCTATTGTACATGCGGAAAACGGGGCTCGATCAAAGAACTGGTCTCGCGACTCGTAGGAGTTGCCGAACTGAGCTGCAAAAACACACCACAGACCGTGTCTTACTTGTTCTGCTCTTATTTTCTCAGTCATGTCGATTCCTAACGAGGCTCTGCAAAAGGTACGATCCCCGAACTTCTCGTTGCATGCTGCGTTCCGGCGATGCTGCCCCAAGATCGCCGCCCGATGGGTCCCCGTGATATCCTCAAAAGGCATCTGCTGCACCAGTCATCTCTCTGCTCCTCTTGGTGCTGCATGACGAATCCCAAGGCTCAGAGTGTACAATCTACTGACGCGAGGGAGTAGTTGGTGCAGGAGATTGAGAACCAGGCTCTGGCGGCGCAGCAGCAGATTGGCCTGGCTCGCACTCAGATGACGGCCAAGCAACGGGAACAGCGCTTGGTGCGGCTCACGCTGAGCGAGATGGCCAGCCTGCCTGAGGATGCGGTTGTGTATGAGGGCGTCGGCAAGATGTACGTGATATTGGTCCTTCCCCCCTCCTGCCCCCTCACTAGGCTGTGCTCCTCGTCATCATCGTCCTGGTCCTTCTCAAACCCTTTGTGAAGTCCGTTTCTTCTCCCCCCCACCGATTTCCACACCCCTTGAGGATTACCTGAACGCTTAGCCATTCCACTCCATTTCACATTCTGATTCTACATCGCTGTATCGTTGTCTAACTTCGAGGTCGCTGCGCGCGTCGACTGCAGGTTCGTTTCGCTTCCCGTAGACACCCTACGCCAGAAGCTTGACAGCCAGACCCGGAACATTGAGTCTGAGGTGGACAAGCTGGGCCAGCGGCTGCTATACTTGGAGACGACACACAAGAATAGCCGCAACCACATTGAGCAGATGTTGCGTACGAAGTAGCCTAAGCGCCCAGCAGTGGCCAGGTAGCCTCCGGCCAGGAGGGTCCGTCCCAGACTCCCGGGCTCCCTCCCAGGCTTTCAATCCGCCGTCTAGCCGCCGCGGCCTCCGACGTTTCAGGTGCTGCCAACAGGTGCATCAGGTTGGCGCCTTTGGCTTGGCCAGCCCTATCACCACGCCGAGCGCCACAGCCCTAGATGGCTTCGCCGGTTCGGGTGTGTCGTGACCAACCCAACCTGGCGGATCGGCCCCCAAATGCGTTGCTGGAATTGTCTGGAGTACCTGTACCTTAGAATGCCCGCGCAGTACAGTACAGGAATGGAAATGCTCACCTAAAGCTGGCGTCTTCTTGCCGCCCTGTTGCCGCCCTCAAATGCTGCAGCCCTGTTACTGGCCTCTTACCGTGCTTTCTTGCTATTGCCTTGCCGCCATGCCCTTGTCGAGATACCCACGACTGTGCGGTTATGACGGTGTAACCCCCCGCAGGTACTGATCAGCCAAGACCTAACACCAAACTACTACCCCGCCGCCACGCCATCCCATGATGCCCGATAAGTCATGTACGTGCACTGTGCATTTACGGTGCGGCGCCCTCTTCAACTCGCACAGGACAAGGTACAGTACTTCGTACCTTACCGGCCTCTTTTGGCCCCCACCTGGTCTCAGCCCCACCCTCCTCCCCGGTCCAGCCCTACCAGTGTCCCCCCCTCCCCCCCTCCTAGGATGGCGCTTCCTTCATATTTGCCGTGTTCGCACCCTCTTGGGCTACTTCATTTTCCTCTTTTCCTCCCTTACTCCTCTCATCTCTGTTATCTCTCATCTTCTCAGCTCCTACCTCTAGAACTTCAGTCGGCCCCAGGACTTACACAACCATCAACATGAGCAGCTACTATGACGACGAGGACGATCTTGACATCCATGTCCGTCGTCGTGGACCCTCTCCAAACCCTGTGCGCTATGTTCATCGGCCCGTCCGGCCGCAAAGCTATTTTGATACCCCATCCGGACCTAGCCATCTTTCTCCTGAGCGTCTCGCGACGTTAGCAAGGTCTCGCTCCCGCGAACGCTCCCGAACGCGGGAACAGCGCACCAGCAGTCCTCCACCTCCGGCCCCCATTATCATCAACAACCGGATTTACAATGAGCACTCTTCTGACGAGGAAGACGACCGGCGCATGCAGCTGGCTCGTTCCTCTCGTCGCCGTCCTCAGTCTAGCTCTTGGTCCCGCTCTCGTTCTGGGTCGTCGTCGCATATGACTCGCGAAGATTGGGAAGCCGAACAGGCCCGCAAAGACCTTGAGGCTCTGACACTTTCCAATGCTCGCGAGAAGGATGAGCGTCGACTCATCAAGGAGTATCAAGAGGAAGCAGAGCTGCAGCAAGCTAAGCGGGAGTTGGACCACATCAAAGGCCGCGAAGCCCGCACCGAGGAGGAGAAGCGTCTCAAGAAGGAGCTAGAGTTGCGTCGCCTCAGAGAAGAGGACGAGGCCAACGAGGAAAATGAGCGACGTGAGAAGGAGGCCAAGGATGCAGTCGAGCGTTACAAACAAGCCGAGAGAGATCGTGCGGCAAAGGAGAAGAAACTCCGCGAGGATAAGGAGAAGGAGGCCAAGGAGGCAGTGGAGCGTTATAAGCAAGCAGAGCGAGATCGCGTTCTCAAGGAGAGAGAGGAGAAGGAGGCCAAAGACAAGGAATATCAGCGCCGACTCGAGGAGGACCTCCGGCGCTCCGGACTTGACGATACCGCCATCGCCGCCATTCTTAAGAAGGAAAAAATCCAGAAGGCCGCCGCCGCCGCAGCCCAACAGCAACCTCCTGCTCCTGCTAACCATGTCGGCCAAGGCGGCTACACCAATCACGTCGGCTACGGTGCTTACACTGGCAACAGTGGCTACGGCGGCAACGCTGGCCATTACGGTCAAGTGGCTCCCTACGCTCCTATAGCCCCTGCTCCTATCGCTTCTGCCGGGCCTGTAGCACGACCGACGTATACTCGCATGGCACGCAAACATCTCTCAACTGAGACTCTGCGGGTTTACAATGTCGACTTCGACTATGACCCTACGGTATGAGAACTCCCCGCTCGGTGTAGCCACCACCTCCACACTGTATTACATGACTGACTCCATTATTAGGATCCCGATTACGTTTTGATCAAGCGTTGGGTTCCTGAGCACGAACAGGACGAGTTGTGGAAGCACACCAAGTACATCCGTGAGAAACGTGGCAAAACGCTACTGATCGAGGAGAGGAAGCACACTCATCTCGAGCCAGAGTTTGAGTGGGTGCGCAAGAAGCACGACCGCAAGACAAGCAGGTCTCGGTCACCTTCACTTCTGATGTATCTAGCCGGTGCGCGCCCGGCATAGACTAATCTTGAGCGTGGATGTGGTTGGAATCTGGGCGTTGGAGTTGGTTTGTTGTTGGGAATGACAAGGCGCTAGAATGCGAGCCGAGTTGTTACATCTATTATACATGTTTTATCCTTTCCTAGACTGCTCCAGCCCGACGGATGAGTTCCTCGTAAACCGTCCACGCGAGAGCTGAGCTGAGAGCCTTTCGGCTCATACGCAGCATGAGCCCGTCCCAGAGTGAGCGAATGCCCTCTTGCGTCACCATCTTGTACCAGGCATGTCCTATGTTGCGGTAAAGCTCAGGCTGGAGCTGAATACGAGTTTTGACTGCGTCGAAGGGGTTGGAGACCACCGAACAGGCGCCGCCAGCGAGCATCGCTGACGCGAAATTGACCGAGCTGGCCAATGTAGCCTGCATTTTCCCTGGGGATGTTCCAGTAGAAGTAGTCGGCGTGGCCAAAGACCCGAGGCGCTTCTTGAGCATTTCGTAGAACAGCACATACATGCCTGCATACGGGGCATCTCGCAGCGCCGTAGCACCGAAGCCAGAAAAGAACCCACGCCAGCCGTTTGCTCTGCGAATGTCTGTAGCCGCAGCCATTATGGATGGGTATGCGTAAAGGCTTGACTCAAATCGGACTTTGATAATAGTGAGAGGCATCAGCACGAAGCCGGCAAATGTCCTTGCAGCAGCTCCTGAAATCAGATTGGCCGAGTTGCTCAACGAAGGCAGCACCGATGACCCGTTCTGAGTTTGGAGACGCCGACCAAGGAGGCCGGTACGCAGCGCATGTTGACGAATGGCGTTGAGGGATGTAAAGTAGAGGGCTGAGCCGAAGCCGGTACGCAAAGCAGAGGGTACTGTGCCTCTCCACAAGGCCTGTACCAGGCTCTGTGACTGCCTCAGCTCACCGAGACACGCCGAGAGGGACGAATGGCTCGATTGTTGAACCCGCGTTTTCAGCAGGTCAAGAGGTTGCAATATAACCGCCGAGGCGACACCAGAGCCAAGACCGGAGACGAAGTGGTGAGCTGTGAAGCGGTGTCAGAAGGTGAGGAAGGCGTTGTGCCAGCATATGCGCCGGGAGCTTCGGTCAGCATACCTGAGTTTGCCGGCCGCGAGGCGCGTTGCGAACTCGCTGGTGTAGATGTCGCGACCTCATCCTGTCGTGCTGGAGGAGTGGCGATCGTGACGCCCATGGCTAGAATTATATGTCGGCCACATGTTCCGAGTGATGTTGGATGAGTGACGTGACTGGACGGAATCAGACCAGCGCAGTTCAAGCGCCCCGATTGTAGGCTGTTATCCCGCTTTGACGCATAGCTGCATTTGGCAGTACCCTTGCACCTTGCTATTTAACTTGCTCCCTGGCACTATTTTAGTTGGCGCCAACATTCTGGCTTTTATGACTACCCCGATAGTCGCCAATGACTGATTCAAGCCGGCCAGCAAGAAGACGATGGCGCTTGACCAGCTCTACCCACTCGCTAATACCAGTCGCGGCCAGCAGCATGCCAAAGTCAGCACCAAGACGTCCAAGGCTGCCAGCACAGTACAACACCTGGGTCAGGATACTCTCCCTTGACGCCTGGTCTTTGACTGTCGGCAAGTAGATCCGTAGAGTCTCGAGGAGCATCTCAACTAGGTGGAGGGGAAAGCTCGCCATTGGCGAGGGTAAGACACGTAGAGGATCGTCGTCGCTGTCGTCAGCTTGTGGTGCAAGGCTGGTGTTGATGCTTTTGAATACGGACACAATGCTGAAGCTCTGTTCGCGGAATATTTCAATAAACCTTTTGAGATAGCGCTCAGTCTGTTGGCCGCCGGACCATGAGTTGGCCGACTTATCCTGTCGTCGACGCTCCTCATCTGCTAGTTGTCGAAGTGGTTCTAACGCCTCGAGGGTTGTCATTAGGGTGGCTAAGCGACAGACCAAAAAGACGGCAGGAAGTGCGTCTTCGGCGGGTGCACCAGAGACCAAGTCTGAGACGATACGCTTCAGCCAACCCATGGTGCGAACAGCGGCGGCCAGCTTGAGGTTGGGCGTTTTCAATGTGCCGACGAGATCGGCAGCCATTTGGCGAATGGCGGCATCTGCCTCTTCTAAAACAGAGGAGACGACGGGAGACTTGGGATATAGAGAGGCTAGGCGACGGACGTGTGCGTATAGCTCAAGAGTTGACGAGTAGTTGACCGGGGCCGTTGAGATGGCTGACGTGAGTAGAAGCGGCATTTCCATCACGTCGACTAGGCGCTCCGAGTTGCGTAGAAGGAGCAAGGCCTCTTTCCGTCGAGCGAGCAGCTTGTTCTCGCTGGCTTTGCTAAAAGCAGACGAGAAGTGCTCTGCGTGGGAGTCGAGGCGGGGGACGGCCTGGGTCAGGTCAGCAGCCCTCTGGGCGAGTACCGGCAGCGTCTGTCGCAGAGAGGCATGGCTCGCAGCTGACTCGACGACGGGTTTGTGCGACCGCTTGGAGAGCGCCTGGATGGCAAGCAACAGAGAATGAGAGGCCTGGGAGAGGAGCTGAGGCTCCGATGATTGTAGGACATCCGACTGCTGCTCTGCGAGGTGAGCCACATAGGCGAGGGCGGGGGCGTCTGTCTGTTGCTGAGGGGCCAGCAGGTCTCGCAATGCGTCGGCCATGGTATATCGAGCGTAATGTATCGGCGGCGGAAGGGGTGTCGAATTGAGTAAGGTCGATCGATGGAAGGTCAAGCAGAAGGCACGAGGGCTAAAATTATCAAGTCCTCATGAGCGCCTAGCACGTGCGTCGGATGTGTGAGACTATGCAGTCTGAAGGTGAGGTGGTGATGACGATGGCGGAGGTGGCAGATGATCTGGATAATAAGGATGGATAGTTAGGGAGATTAGTAGAGCTGATAGGTGCAGCTGGCCTTGAGGTTGCTGTGGTACTTGCTAGTGGTGGTTAGGTGGAGTAACCAGATATCATTCACAGGCAATTTTTAAGCCTACATAGGGAATATAAAATATTGTTAACAGCTAAGAATATATATAAAAGGATAACCTTAATTCTAGCTTTAATATTAGTATTAATTAATATAAATATTAATTTTACTAACTTTAACTAACTTTATATAACACTTTATTATATTTTTAATAATATTAATAGAAAAATTAAAGTTAAAACTATTATTACTATAAAATCTAAGAAAATTTCTTATAAAGATATAGTAAGAGCTTTATAGTTAAAACTCCTATATAACAGTGGCTTTACACACTAAATAAGGAAAGATTGCTCGTGTAAGTCTAAAGTCTGCCTGTACATAAATCTCTAGCTACTCGGTTACTAGTAGGTGAGCTCCTATCGGACGGTGCCCCCACTAACTTTGCAGCTTCCCGCTCCCTCATGGCAGCCTTGTGAAGGTACGTACCTTGTTACCCCCGCCTCCCGCTCGGCTCAGCAGGGTCACTCATGCACCACAGCCACAAAGTCCATGGGTCCGCCCACGTGAGCCACCCCCGAGTCCCCAACAGACATGAACATGCAGGGGCCTCCGCCCCAATGATCCTCTGGATCTCACTTGGCGGTGCTTTTTAAATAACACAGCCTTTCCATCTGCCAGGGCGCGCATTGCCTGGCTCTCGCCCATCTTCAAACCGTCCTCTTCGAGCATCGTCCTCGAAAACCTCTGTCGAATACCCTCCGTCCAACATTTCCGTCTAACTTGTGCTTCATCACTGGCTCTCTCGCGCGTGTCCTTGTACGTCTTAGTCCGCTCCCATATACTCCGTACCAACTTGCCAAACCCAACCTTCCACGAAAGCCCGTCCCTCAGACATACCAACAAGCGGCCGATACCATGAAGGATCCTTTCTTCCTCCCGCCTGTTCCCTGGCTTTCAGAGCGTGTTCAGCCCTGGGCTGACTACTTCGACCTGCCCACGCTACCCCTACACGTTCACGAGGTCCTCTTTTCCGCCGTGGTTTACTCGGTCATCTTCTACCCCGTTTCGCCATTGCTGTCAAACTGGCTGGCCCCCGCGCATTACTCGAAGCTGCCCCGCAAGCGCCGCCTCAACTGGGATGCACACGTGGTTTCCATGTTCCAGAGCGTCCTCATCAATGGCCTCGCTATCTGGGTCATGATCACCGATGATGAGCTCAACGAGATGGACTGGCAGGAGCGAGTCTGGGGTTATACAGGTGCTTCTGGCTTTATCCAGGCCTTTGCCGCCGGCTACTTTCTCTGGGACCTGATCGTAACCAGCCTGAACTTCGACGTGTTCGGTATCGGTACCCTTGCCCATGCTATTGCGGCTCTCTTCGTCTACTCGCTTGGATTTGTTCGTCATGCCCATCCCTCTTCCTTTTTCCTGGTTCCACCATCGCTAACAACCATCAAGCGCCCATTCGTCAATTACTATGCTTGCGTATTCATTCTCTGGGAGCTCTCTACCCCATTTCTTAACGTCCACTGGTTCATGGATAAGCTCGACATGACTGGTACCCGCGCCCAGCTTTACAATGGTATCATGCTTCTCTTCACCTTCTTCTCATGCCGCCTCGTCTACGGAACCTATGCAACCTTCCGCGTCTTTCATGACATCTGGTCCAGCATCGACGCTAGTCCATTCCCCAGCAAGCTCGAGTTCTCGCCTACTATGCTGTTTGCGAACCAGGAATCTACGGTACCTCTGTGGCTTGGAGCCACGTATCTCGTCAGCAATGTGACTCTCAACAGTCTCAACTTCTACTGGTTCTTCATGATGATCAAGGCCGTTCGCAAGCGATTCCAGCCTTCTAAGGCCGACGCCGAGCCCTTAGAGTCTGTCACCGAGGCCCAAATTGATATCTACCCAGTTGCATCGGGGGTTGCAAAATCTGCAACCGCCGGCCGAAGACGAAAGGCATAAGCTATTTAACAGGCGTACACTCTGTGACCGAGTGGCTCTTGTCCTGGTTGCCACGAATAGTAGCATGGCGATTCTGATGGAGTGAACGAGAGCATATTGAGACCCGCACAGGCTTTGGACAGAGGACCTGGCGCTCACCCATCGGTCTCGGTAGAAGTTGTGTTTCACTCGATGAAGCCCCCGAGCCCTCAACCGCTCCAGCAAACTTGCGAGATGCTTGTTTGGTCTTCATGGTCCGGCTGTGTCAAACTGCCTTTCTTGTCCTCACTTTTCATTGATATGGGTAGGAGTAAATTGCTTTGGATTCCGTCCTTCGCTCCGTCCTACCCTACTGGATATGATACCATGTATAGAGGGGTCGAAGGCGTGTCCATTACGACGTGCCCATCTGGCAACTGCGGACCCTCCAATTGACGGACAGAGACTCCTCTGCAACAACCTCGTGAGATATGGAGTATGACAAAGATCAGGGAATATTAGATGAGACCAACTCTAGTTGGCTCTCAATATATAGTATTATTATCTTCCACCTATCTAGATGTACCTGCGTGACAAGGACTAGACATGAATGTAAGATGTGACGGCATATGTCCAAACCACGGCTGCCAACGGTGACTAGCCACACGTCCACACCACCCAAGCAACCAACTGCAACTGTAAGCCCAGCAACCTGCAGTTTTCAGAATCCGAATGGATTTTGTGGCGCTATAGTCGGTGTTAGTAGGATAACTATATCGTACGAGCACACGGGGTAACTTACTTGCTTGCGCCAAGTTAGCCCTACGTCCAGTTGCCTGAGGAGTGAGCTTGTTGGCCTCGCCTGCTACACCAAAGCGGACAGGAGGTGGGGGACCGGTCTGCTGGGGTTGCAGGGGCTGAGGCGTAGAGCCGTTGATGCCCCCAAAACCGGTCTGCTGGGGCTGTATACCAGGCATCCCCGTTCGCTGAGGCTCTAGTGGCGGAGGGAGGTAGCTGTTGACACCTCCCGGGGCAGGCTGACCATACATGGATTGTGTGACGGAGTATGAAGGTTGGAAACTGGTAGGCTGACCTGAAATCGGTGCAAACTGATTCGGCATCGACGCACTAGTCATCATGGGCTGCATGAACTGGGCGGAGGCGCCTGTGGGAAACGGGATCATGCCTTGGCCCTGTGGTCCTGGGTATCCGGTCATGTTGGGCTGCAGAGCCTGCATAGACTGCTGCTGCATCTGTGCCGTGTACTGCTGCTGGAGGCGGGCTTGGTTGATCTCGTGGAGACTCTGGCCCGGTGGTGCCACCTGTCCTTGCAAGGAGCCTGTCATCTGGGGCATCAACGGCGGCGGGGAGAAGGCGCTGGGCTGTGCCGACTGCGGAGCCGACAGTGGTCGTTGAGGCGGCGGTGGCACCAGAGAGCCCTGGTTCGGCAGCGTCTGGGGGGGAGTAGGTCGCTGCCGCAGCACGGCCTGGGGCGAGGCATGGCTGCCCAGAGCAGTCTGCTGAGCCTGAGCGACATGCGAGAAGAAGGACGGGGTGGCACCGGGCAGCTGTTGAGAAGGGGCCGCGGCGGGCGTGGGCTGCTCAGTCACAGCCTCGGGCTTGGCTGTTGGAACCGCAGACTCAGTCTTGGTTGGCTCGAGGGGGGTTGTTAGGAGCGACAGCTCTCTCATAGAGCCGGACAAGGCTGGAGTAATTACGAGCGCGGTTGACGGTGGCTCTGGCGACGACTTCGGCATTGACTCTGCGGGCGGTTGCTGCTTACTAGGCTTCACATCCCATGCGTCGTCGTCGAACCCAGCTGCGGCTATGGCTGTTTGACGAGAGCTGTGGGCGGGCTCGCTTGGGCTGCTGGACAATACTGGTGACTTGGCTTCGTCATCGCCAGCTCCCGCTTGCTCGGACTTGGAGAAGGCCTTGGCATCGACAATATTGCTCGTCTGCACCGCAGGCGCCGGGCGGCCCTTACGTGTGTTGTTTCGCAATGTGCCCCCAGGTCCTGAAAACAAACCTCCTGCTGTGCCGTCTCCATCGTCCGATGTAAAGTTGACGTTCCGCTTACCACCACGATTGCGTCCATACTTGGCATCTAGGGCCCGCGTGACTTTGATTATGTCGCCCTCCCGGAGGCCCAGAGCTCGCAGAGTGTTGGCATCGACGTCGGGGAGCACGCTTTCGTCCATCGAGTCTTTGATAAAGGCCTGGGCATAGCGCTCGCATAAACCTACCGCAACCTCGCAAGACAGGAAGAACTGGAACCAGTCGTAGTCGGATTTCTGCTGCTTTTCGATTGTGACACCGGCATCGGGCGCCTTCTTCTCGCTTTTCTCGGCAGACCTCGCGCGCTTCACGTCCGCGAGGGGCTTGTCGTCTTCTAGAGAAATACCAGTAAAGTTTTCAACGTACTCAAGATCTTCGCGGGACATCTTGGTGATGGGAACTGCAATCTTGACGCCATTCATCTTGTGCAAATGGATCTTGCCGTCCTTAAGGCCTAAGAACTGTGCCTCAACACTAAAGGACTGGGATCGGTCTGTCCAAGTACGTACTTTGGACGAGTCCGGTTCTAGGATTGTTAGGTCAGCGCTACATGCAACTTTGTGCCACATGACGGAACATGGGGATAATCATTTCTGTCGGTGGTGATGGAGAAAGACTCACTAGACTTGGACTTGGCCTGACTGCCGCCGTCGCCTCGTCCATTCTCGCGCCGACTTCGCTGTTGTCCCGAATTATTACCATGCTCTCTCGCCATGAGACTGCTGCCTCTTTCAGGAAGAGGCATGCCCGGCCCTACCTGCTGCGGTTCTTTGCCGGCTTTCATAGCCTCCTTTGTCAATCTG
Source organism: Corinectria fuckeliana (assembly GCA_019137255.1). Lineage (NCBI taxonomy): Eukaryota > Fungi > Ascomycota > Sordariomycetes > Hypocreales > Nectriaceae > Corinectria > Corinectria fuckeliana. The sequence continues at coordinate 11,451 of WPDH01000606.1, read as the reverse complement.
ATCTCTTCCAACCGATTCTGCTCGACGATGGACCTGGCCGAAAGACCCAATGCAGCCCCTGGTGGAGGAGATACAGTGCCGGAGATCTCAATATAACTGCTCGGCACGACACCTTCCTTGCCGTTCCTGAGACGACGCACTTGCCACCACTCCTCGCTCTTAGCATCGTCAAGGATGATGACTTCGTCACCGACAGCAACCGTTACCTCATCCTCTCCTTGGGCCATAAAGTCATAGAGGATCTGGCCCTTCTTTCTCCTCTGGCCAGTGCCTGCCATGATGACTTCCCGTAGTCCTTCAGCCCGCACAGCGCCGGCCAATTCACCCAGGGCATTGACAATCTCTTCGGCCGTGTCTTTGGCTCCGGCATGGAAGTCAACGCTCTTGCTTGGTCGGACGAGTTCCATGAAGACGTGCTTTCCCTCGCGCGAGTAATGTGTCATGCGTTCGGCCGACCACTCCTGCGAGGGGCCATCCGAGGCGCGCTCCGGGGCGACAAGAATCATTCCAGTCAAGAGGTTGATACCAAGCGTTGTGGGCATCTTCTTCCTCTTCCCCATGACCGAGACCATCTCATTAATGTTATACATGTGGAAGCCTCCCGGCGTACGCGTATTATCCCGAGGAGTCGAGGCCACCGGGGAGCTCGGTTCGTCATAGGTGGGTGATGGCGACGAGAGCGGCCGTGGCCGAGTGGGCAGCGCGGGAGATCGAACAGGTCCGTCGTAGTCTTCTTCGGGCTCCTGGTACGGGGTGGATTTCCGGGCAGGTTGGGGAGGGGGCGAGATTTGCCGTGAGGATGTCCGAACGTGCATGACACCCGCCAGGGCAGCGGCCGGGTTCGCGGGAGGCGCCGCTGGCTCGACCGGACTATCCGGAGTCGGAGCAGGTTGTGGCCTCGTGGGCAGTGTTGGGGGAGCAGGGGGCAAAGGGGGGGCGTGAGACTCGTCAGCTGCGTCCATCTCAATGTAGTTGGCTGGCACGAAGCCGTAGTCGCCGTCGAGGCCGACGAGGATCCAATCGGGATCTGAGGCATCGTAGACCTCGAGCTGGGCGTCCTCGGGAAAGGACAGTTCCTCATCAGTTTGGCGTGTATAGTCGTAGAGGGCACGAGCAGGGCTCAAGGACCGGGCCTTTACGGCGAGGGAAGCAAGGCATCAGCGTTGCCATCCGATCAGGGGGAGGGGAGAGAGGAGAGAGGCGGAACACACCTGGTCGAGGTAGTTGTTGGGCACGAGGCCTGTCGGCTCATCCTCATCGTCATCACCGGCCTTCTTCTTGGCCTTCCACCAGCCATCGTCGCCTTTCTTGTCAAGGACATAGAGCAGGTCGCCTTCAGTAATGGCCAGCTCTCCTTCGGCCTGGGCGGCGTAGTCGTATACGGCCCGGTACACGCCCAAAAACCCCATGGCAGAAAGCGCGACTCGTTTAGCTGCGCTACGGGCGAGTGCTCGGGAGGAAGGCTCGAGATGATGCGTCTATCGCGAAGCGATGCGGGAAGGAGTAGAACGAGTCGAGTTGAGTTGAGTCGGGGCGAGACGATCGATGCGATGCGAAGTGACGCAGTGCAGCGTCGTTTTGTCTGAGGAGCGAGCAACCCAGGACGACTCCCCGATCAGACGGAGACGGGTGGTACCTTATTGGCGGTACGTACCGTAACTAGCTTTCCGGGGTGTCTAACCAGAAATGGTAAGTATGGCGTACCATACTGCCAGATGGGTAAGCATCTAGGGCCCATGCAACGGCGGCACCGCTAATTGGCACAGCCTTTCAGCCTTTCAATTAAGTTATTCCCTATTCACTCCCTACCTAGGTACCTACTACATTACGTTACTTGCTGTCTATCGTCCCACTTCTAGTACATAGGAGCTGTAGACGTGCAGGCCGCGCATCACAGCGGGCTACGCAGCTACAGCTTCCAATTGGCACTTGGCAGTGGATTCGATGCATGCTAACCCACTGATTAAGGCATGTCACTAGGGAAGAAATCAAATAAGCAACAATCTGATAGTTAGTTTCGTCGACAAAGAGCATAAATTCGGAGTCGTGTCTTTGCAAATCGATAAGCCATCCTGTCTTTCTGATCCCTGCGGTCATATTTCTCTTCGCAACTTATTAGAGGCTATATTCGTTCACCTTTTACCACATTACGTAGTACTTAGACTAAAACTGCCTCCAGGTTGATGTATACAAAACTTCATCACCATACTATACAAGTCTGCTAACCGAGCAGCCTATTCCAACTTCAGATGACTACTTGCTAACTTGCGTGGTACTCAGGCCTGCTTATATATGACCCGACCCGCACGCCTCTACGCCTCCCTATCCCGACTCAGCGTATTGCTCCAACCAATACTACCAGTAAGTGATAGTAGCAGTGGCAATAGCACCAGCACTAGCACTAGCCTTCGTCCACCTTCAACACTCATGCTCAGGAATCACTCTCAAAATATATTGTCTTGAGAGTTTTATCAGAAGAAAAACCCCCAACCCAAAGCCCCGAAGTCTCTCATCAGGACTTCACGAGTACCTACTTGGTGTGGGTGTTGATCTAAGGAATTTCCCAAGGACACCAATTCTCAGGCAACCGGATATTAGGATCCAGGATATGCATCTTAGGTACACGCATTGGACGAGTCTCTTACGTTGAATCCGATCCCAACACGTCGTCGGAAGGAGCCTTTCCATCGCTAGCTTGACCAAGGTTTCGGGAACTACCTGTCCGCTGTGCTGGGGTGAAGATGCCGGGGAACATCCTGGGGTCGCTTCCTGAGAGGTGGAGGTCCGCCATGCCGTCGCTAGACCGTACTTGATCTCGAGGAGCTATTCCCGTGGGCGATCCCATGGTAGTGAGCACCGGCGATTCCACTTGGGATACCTGATCCCCGGTTGTTGCGCCCGGGACGGTAGATGCTGCCGACTCTGCAACCCTGGTGCCCGCCCCGACTGCGCTAGACGAAGGCTCGTTATCCAAATTGAAGTTGACGTACCGTCCGAGCCTAGCAAAACGATGGGTTAGCAACATGCATTTTAAATAACAGCTAATGGCGCATCATATGTTGGCTTACACTTCTCTCTCCTGTAGCAGTGTCAAGTAGCGGAACTCTTCTCTTCGATCTGGTACGTTGGTTTTGACCATCGTATTCCCTTCCTTACCAGGCTTGTCGCAGCCAGGCCCAAGCCACTGTTCCTTGACGGATAGCTCATAGCCGCTTTGTTTGACAGAGTTTTTTGCCAGCTCACACATATCTACTGGACTTAGTTTGTAGATCTGTGCGGCTACGGCATATTCCTCAATCAAAGGCTCCTTCGTGAATGCAAACTGCAAAGGGTCGTCTGTGGAAAGGGATACGTTCATGCCACGCCTGAAATATTGATGAAAGGGGTTTCGCTCGTAGGTCAAAAAAAGAGCGTTATTGCTCAGTGGTGACATGGCAATTCCGATCTGGTCAAGATAGAAGATATACTGGAGAAGCGGCACCTTGCGAAGCAGCAGTCCGTGACTTATACTGTGGCAGCATAGAGCTGCCACCGCAAGGTGCTCACTGTCGCCAGCCTCCCCGCAGTGCGGCCGCAGGACAAAAGTGTTGAATCCGCGCTTACGCCGCCAGTAGTTCAATGACACCATGTTCGAGAATAGGTAATAGATCCAGTAGCTGTAAGGCGGGTTCTGCTTAGTATCCCACGCTTTTGGCACAGGGAACTTTTTGAACAAGCGACGTTCGACCTTGCTCTCATCATCAACGCTGTCAAATCCTATCACCCGCTGGAGGAAGACGTGTAGTTTCGGATGGCTCGATGGGTCCTTGGTCACCTCGAACAGGGGTTGAAACAGATTCCTGACCACCTGTTCGAAAGTTTCCATTAATCCAGTAGCTTTATACACGTCGTATAGTCTTGGGATCTGAATGAGCCAGCGAACGTTGTGAGAGAACAGCTTGTTATCGACGACCCACGCGGCAAGGTTGTCCCATTCGTCTATAGACTTGCCGTAGATGGAAATGCGCCACTCGACCATTTGGTATTTGCTCGACTCCAGATCTGAAATAACCTCCTTGGTGATTTCGGCGAGATATCGGCCATGGATGAAATTATCGGTCTTGAGAAAAATAGTTCGAAGTCGTGATTCCCCAATAGGGTTGTACTTGAGATTGAATTTGTCAAATCGATGGAATGAATCGGTGTGGGCCTAGAATCGTTAGAAGGGTCAAAGGACTTTAGAACAGCAGCGTAACTTACATGCATGTCAAGAGTATCTATGCTGAGATCATATGCAGTCAAGTTGATGCTGGCAAATACTTCGGCCAAGGTGAGATGCCTGCCGTCACGATACAGCACCACTTCGTTCGGGAATTTCTTCATCTTGCTCTTGATGAAGCGCAGAAGATGCTTCTGATTCATGCATGCCGAATGATGGACGTGAGTGTCCACTTTTCGCACATTGTAAAAGTCTCGATGGGGCACCTTCTTGCTGTCGGCTGTTTCCTGATATTCATTCAGTAGCACGTAGAGATTGAATTTTCCCTCCAAGTACTGAAGTCGACGAAAAGCAAAGCTTTTGCTAGGTCCATCCGAGGAGACATTCAAGATGTCGTCCAAGTTCATGTAGAACTCCCTGATAGTGGGAACTTGAACCGCAGGTGCTTCCGAATTTTCTTGATCGAAAACCTGATAGACTCCACTGTCGTCAAGCTTGAAGGCCGTGCCATCATCTCCTGGCAAGGGAAGTAAATCTTTTATATCGAAATCCTCCCCAATGTCTTGACCTGGCTTCCTCCTCCTGATCGGCCTCTTCCTCTCCTCATGACTCGATGGTGGTTGCGCTGAGGAGGATCCCAGATCGCCCCCATTAGCACTATGGGTATGGGAGTGCGCGTTTTCCTTGCCAGGAACATGGTCGGATAGACCAGCCTGACGGTCGGAAGCCTGTCTCCAGGCAGGCTCTGGTGGAGGGGGGTAGACGTCCCATTTTGGGTCATCTCTAGGATTGTCATCTAGGCCTTGCAGTGAAAGAGAAATGTACTTCCGCCTAACATCTAGGATTCGCTGGATGTCTTGAGAGATAGCACTCAATTCAGTTGTGATGTGAGGCTCGGTGTCGAAGAGTCCGCCACCCGAGAACCCAGCATTGGGGTTATCGGGGTTTTTGGCACCGGATAATCCTTGGCTATCGCCGGCGGGTAACGGGACGGAGCTAGGTATATGAGGGGCAGCTTGGGAGCGCATCTTTGTCGCTGACTCAGAGCTTGAGAGACCGTCAAAGCCCGAATTGGTTGTCTCTGGAATTGGTCCCTTCGCATCTGATCGACGGGCGTCTAGGTCAAGAATCAGGGAATCGGCACCGTACTCGGTGGCTGGACGAGAACCCGAAGTGATCAACGGACTGCCATAGAGCGTTGACTGAGAGCCAGCAGTGGTGCCGCTTCGCAGGTCGACTTTACTCCGGTGATAGAAGAATTTTGCGTCTGTCTGGCTCATCTGTCGTTCGTCGACAGGATCGTAGAAGGTCGTCCGCCTGGGCAAATCCCGTTGCAGCATCCCATCTCCGAGGTCGTCCTCTTCGCTGTCGTCCGACGAGTCGGCTTCGTGGTGGGTGTAGTCATGGGAAGTCGTCGCACCGGAATCTCTCGCATCGTCGCCTTCCTCATCCGACTCTCTCGTTCGTACAGGAAGTGTCGACTCCTCGCCGTCGTCAAAGGCACTGTGGCCTAAGTAAGGTTAGCAACAAGGACGGCCACTTTCTCGTCGCATTGACTCGCGACCCGCCGCTCGCTAGCCATTGGAGCAAGGGAGCTGAGCTTTGCTTCACAGTTTAGCAATGGCACATACCTGCCATGGCAGTCTGCTAGATTACTGAGCTAAACCGCGTTGTAGGTCGATTTGAGACCGGGACAGGGTCAACACGGATCGTCGAGTACGGAAATGTTGAAAGATCCAAAACTGTCAAAACGAGGTGGACAGAGAAGAGTGGGTTGGTGACTAGGTGCGACGTCGGTGAGCATTAGATACCTAGCTGCAAGGACAGGTGAGTCTTCTTGGTACGTGTGGTAGGCAAGAAAGCTGGGGAGGGTGCTCGGGCTCAAAGAGAGGTTTACTGCTAACACGTCGCTTGGTCGCCCCTCCTCTCGAGCCTTTCCTTTGTAGTCTTAGGATCAATGGTTTCACTTAAGTTATCTGCTGCGGGTTTCTCACCTACCTGATGTGTAGTCCAGATGCCCGCACATGCAGTGATGTAGCGGGTTCAGTGGAGGTGCTAGGTTTGGCCCCTGTGACGCTAAGTGGCCGCCGCCCCTCTTTAGGTACCTGGGCACCTGAGGTGAGAACCTAACCAGGTGCTCCGGCAGTTGCAGCTCCGGCCCCGCCAGACAGGCAGTCAAGGTAACTCAACACAAGGTCAAAAGCGACGCTGAGGCAGGGATGGATTAAGTAGTTGTAACAAGATGCAGCTTTACGGGGGCTCTGTGAAACCTCAATATTGCGAGGCAGAAAATCCGTCGATGTACTACCCAAAGGCACTACCTTGTGTGCCTGAATACATTCTAGATGTAACGGATACCGCCGGTCGCCGAGCACCGGCCGGGACAACTAAGCCGGATAACGGGTTAGATTAAGCCGAGTGCAAGGTAGGATTGTTCTTGGCGTAGCGCACGATACCTAAAGATACCTACCTACTTAGGCCTACACAAGAAGTCTGCGACTAGGCTTGGGAACCAATGTTGTAAGGACACAAAAGGTGCTATTGTGGCCCTACTAGCAGACGTCTGCGGTCCCTTTGCTCTCTATGCGATCCTCGTCTTGATCATTGTCCAAATAGACACGCTTGAGTCATTGGCTGCCGCCCTGAGAGATCTGGAAAGTCTCGACTCACTCTTGACTGACTAAGCTTTTAGTCTTCGCGCACCTCAACACCGGACATGGCCTTTTCGAGAGCCTTGAGAATAGCTGCATAGTCCCTAGTGCGTCCCCAGGCTAAAGACACAGCCCCGAGGATCTTCCTTCCTTCCCTAAGAATCCGAGCAGGTCCTTTCGCTACGCAAATGTTGCCAACTCCAGTGATGTGGGCTCTCATGTTTGAAGGTCGGCCACACAAAGTGTTGTACCATCTCATCATTATTGGGCCGGTCCAATTGAATGAAAGTAGGATCTGAGCCAGGCATATGAGAAGATCCTTCCGAGTCCAAGCCTGTTCGTTCGCCGACGCCCGCTTCGGGCGCAGGTGCTGATGTTGGTTGATTGGCAATTGCAAAAGGGGATGATTGCCGACAAGGGCTGCCACTCCGATCATGCTCATCACTAGAACGGTCTGGCCGTACTATCCGGAATGCGCGAGACGCATAGTAACTATAAGCCCATAGGGTCAAGGTGGCAAGGAAGACTAAGCTCGGCTCATAGAATACCATAGTTGAGTATCTCCGAACGTGCCAAAACAAGCACCCGCAATGCAAAGCAGCTAAACGAGCTTTGGACTAGACATTTCGGTAGTTTTGACCTACGGGATTCGGATAATTGCCTACCTCATCACGCTGTACCCATCGATAACCTCCTGCTCGGCTGCACTCGCCTCTTCTCTGATTGGAATATTTGAAGAGTTGGCTGTTAACCCAGCAGTGAATAAGACAAGTCTGAGGATATCTTGATGCGGCGCTAGGTGAACCACACGAGAAAAGTGCAAGTGGACAGTTAGATGCTCGGCCCCAGAGAGCAGCACGATTGTTCCGTTGGCAGCCCAGTGTAAGACATCTACGCAATCAAGTGCCGCATTTCGCCATGCGGAAAACGTAGGTAATTCGGTTAGCCACTTCTCGTCGGAGACTTCCGTTTCTCGCACATGCTCTCTTGAAGATACACTTGTACGTGGGATTTTCTGGGCGGATGGAATCCAGGACGAGAGTGGTCGTCGGAAATACGTGATAGACTCCATGTAGAAGAAGGACTCGACTTGACTCTCCCAAGTCTGGCTTCACTCGCCGTTCTAGGAATAGCATGCGCACCGTTTGGCTTCAGCCCATGGTAATTCATGGTTAGGTTCAGGATATATCGATAATCGAGCTCTATGTCATAATTGGTTGGCAACCAGTTGATATGGAGATCTAGATCTGGTTCATGAACTTTGTTTTGATAAGCGAAGCTGGGTACGTCCATCCCAAGGAAACCAGGATTGACGGCCTACACAGACTGAAGGCTAGGTTCTGGAACGAACAGCTAAGGTGGTTGTAACTGATCCACTCTTATGGAGCTATAGAAAGTGTTGATCACACAGGTGATGATGAATTGATCTATAATCTGACTAGCTAGCCTAAGAGGGGCGGTGTTGTGGGCCTTAGGTGCCCTAGGTGGTGGCCTTAGGCTACCACCTCTTAATACCACCTCACAGCTAAGAGAACCTATAATAAAGTGATATATTTACAAGCTCTTTTTCTTACTAAATTAACCTATTTCTTAGTGTTTTATATATTTTAAGTATCTAGCTTTTATATCTAAAGTTATACTATAAATCTCTTATAAGTTATATATCTTAACACTTTTATTAGCCTGTTTATAATTATCTTATTTATATAAATCTACTAAAAGTTAAAATAGCCTTTTTTAGTATATTAAATAACCTATTTAAAGTGTATATTAATATAATATATTCTTACTATATTTTTCTTATTTACTACTACTAGTTTTATATTTTAGCTGTTTATAAATAGTATATAAGGCTTAGACTGTTTTAGCTTAGCTTTTTTAATTAACTATAATATTTATAAAGCTAATATTTTTTTTAGAGTTAAGTTTATAAACTTTACTTTTATAAATAAAATAATTATAATAGTTTACCTTTTTAATTTTTAAAAAACTAGTCTATTACTAATAAATATAATATATTTTATAATTAAGTAATATATTATATAGTTATATATAAAAAAAGTATTTATATATACTTAAAGCTTTAAGTTTTTAATATTATATATACTACTTAGTATAATATTTTTCTTACTTACCTAGTTTCTGCTTACTATAGCCTTAATCTACCTCTAAAATACATTTTAACACTAGAATCTAAATTCTTATATATATTACCCTAAGGATAATAGCGTATTAAGACTATAGTGATAGTACTAATATGCTTTTAATAGCTATTAATTTAAAGGTATATAAACTTAACTAAAGTTAATATAACCCTCTTATAGGAATTAGCTAGTATATACTAAGTGAAAATAATAAACCTGTTATAAAACTAAGTAGAATACTAGTAAATAACCTAAAAAACAAAACATATAATACTATTACTAGAATTATCTCTACTATATCTCTTAAATAAGTTTAGTATATTATCTAAACCTATATATCTATATATAAGATATAAGCTTATATCTTATATAAGAAGAATATTATATATAACTATAAAACAGCTCTTAAAGACTAAATTACTATAAATATTATTATAACTCTTACCTTTATTATTAATACAGCTCTTATTATGCTCTTAGATTATAAGAGAGGCTAACCCTTCTATATATTAATTATAGTATAAAACCTAACACTCTTAAACTAGAGAAATATAAAGTAAATAACTTAAAGCTATATTAAATATAAAGTTATAATCTAAATAAGAAATATACCCCCTAATATTAATAGTTAAACCCTAAAAGATACTATTAAGATAGTAAACTAGGCTTATAATAACTCTAATATTATTATAGTAAGAAAGCTACTAAGTAGTAATACTATTCTTATATTTTATATAATAGATAAAATATAAGCTATTTACACTAAAGATTAAGTTACTAAAGCTTTTAGTAATAGTATAGCTCTCTCCCTCCTAATATTTATAGTAATAGTAAAAAGAATCTAACTTATATTTATCTTAAATAATACTAATAAGCTTATTAAAGAAATTAACAAATCTAATTAACTAAAAATCCTTTAAGTTAAAAAGTAAAAAACTAGCTAACTTAACTCTAAAGTAAAAATAAATCTTATTTTATATGTTAGCTCTATTAAAAAGGCTAACCACCTATATAATAATAGCTTACTACTTAATATATAACTATATAATTATAAGCCTTTTAATAAGAGGCTTTAACCTACCTAATATTATAACTACTTTAAGTTTAAATACTTAGCCTAAAACTATAAATCAGCCCTAACCTATAGATATTATAAAGGTGTTATATATACTAATAGAGAAAGATACCTAACTAAATATAAAGAAATCCCTCTAAATTATATCCTTTATAAGAGTAAACACTTAGCTTAAAGCTATAACTATCTTATTATAGCCTTATACTAGGCTTATACTAAAAAAGAATACTTAGATAAACCTTTTTACTTTTAAGAATATATAGTAACTAAACTCTTAACTTAAGAGCTCTTACTTTTATTACTCTTACTATTAGCCTAGCTTATTTAGTTCTTATTAAGAAAACCTAAAAGGCCTCTTAGCTTAATAAATAGATTATATATAGTATTTATTAGCCTAGTCTTAATATAAGCTTAAGCTGCTTATATACTATCTATCCTTTTAATAATTATCTTAGCCTTATTACTATTATTATCCCTCTTTTAGACTACTAATTAATACTAGTGCTATATTAAAACACTAATTACTAAGCTACTCTAACTTATATTACACTATAAGCTTATAATAAATATAATATAATTACACTTTTTAAGCTAAATAAAAACCTTAAGATAAAAGCTCTAGCCTGCTTAGAATATTATAACTATTATATAGTTTATTATAGTAAGTATATAATAGTCTATATAAATAAATAGTATAAGCTTAAGTTATAAATATTATATATAGAAAAAGACTAAGTTAATATTACCTTTATAAAAACCTAATACTAAATTATTACCTTATATAATTCTCTAAATAGTAAAGATAACTTACTTATACTATAAGCTCTTACTAGTACTACTCTAAATAATTATATGCTTTTTATAAGTAATTTTAACTTTTACTACCTACTTTAAGACTATTATAGCTACTTAGACTAAGATAGTAATAGCTTTATAAAAAAGGTGTTATAACTTTATATTAGCCTTCTTACCTTTTATAAAACAGTTATTAGGTTAGCTTAAGACTACTAAAATAGTATTTTAAACCTTATCTAAGCTACTAAAACTATTAATACCTCTTATATAAAAACTAATTATAACCTAAAAGAGTCTAATTATATCTCTTAGTATATTTATATTATAAATACTTATAAAAAGATAGCTTTTAAGCTAAACTCTAGATTTAACTAAAAGAAAACCTACTTATAAAAAGTAGCTAATAAAGTAGTAGTCTATCTCTATTATATATCTAATAGTATAATAACTACCTTAAAGGCTCTAAATATAAAAGTTAAATAGCTTCTTAAGTAACTTACTATAATTATAAAATATATAACCTTAAAGTAGAAAAAACCTAAATCTTACTATAACTCTTAGTAAAATAGTAAAATAGCTAAAGTAACT